>CM035443.1:75625913-75658413 GCA_020310875.1 Ceratopteris richardii
GGCAAGTATTATGTATAGACGCAAGGGGATGAAGCAAGGTTGAAGCAAGGCTGAAGCAAGGGGGTGAAGCAAGGTTGAAAGGCTAAAGCTGAATCAAGGTCCAATGGGCGAAGGGACGACTGATGAACACATGCATGCAAACAAATGAGAAGTTAGAGAACTTAGGGCTTTGTTTTCGGAAAAACGATTGTCTAAAAAATTCATCATTTCTAACAAGCACGAACCTTATCTTTCCGGTTTGAACCGAACCGTATGCGCCGAATGGAGAATCGTATGAAAACAGTTCGCGAACCGAATCTAGCATGCCACACACTTTAGGTAAGTTTTAAATACTTGAATTCTTTTCATCATAGAAAGTCTTTTCGAATGAATGTATTTCCATTTCTATTTCTTGCAGGTCACATTAAGTTGGAATTGGGGATTGTTGGAGGATTGGATACTGGCAATGACTTTGTGAACAAGGAATTTGATGACTTTTTGCAAAGGATTGCAGTAGCTAACATCCCGTTACAATCCTTCATCTAATGGCGTCTCTATAAAAGTGAACCACATGTGTGAGGATTCATTGCATGTCCAGAGTGAATCTCCCTCAATAATCTTGGAGGAAAGACACTTAAAACCATGGTCCATATTTGCAATACGTCTTCCAATCATGCTGCGCATAGTGGCATCTTTGAGGAGGTATTGTTTGGCAACCCGACTTCATATGACCACTTGCGAGTTTTGGGTTGCGATGCGATGTGCACATTCTATTCGAGAAGAGGACAATGCATATGAAGTCCTTCAAGGGAATATTTATGGGTTCCTGTGAAGAAGAAGAAGAAACCAAAAAGGTTTGGATCCCAAGAAGATTATTGCCAGTTGTGATATTGTCTCCAATGATTCAAAAGTAGTGAAAAATGGATAAAAGAGGTGAAGATAAGAAGAAGAAGGGTAAAGTTCAAGGAGAACAACCATCAACAACAATGGAAAATGAAGATATAATTGAAGATTGACCTCTCATATTTGAGTTAAAAGATGATGGACAACATAATGATGATTTTGGTGATAGATTGAGGGTTGGAAATTAACAATAATGTCATGCTGATGGGCAGCAAGCAGAAAACATAGAGTTTTAGCCCAAATGATGATCAGCTCGACATTCCACATGATGGAAATTACTTGGAAACACAGATAATTGGGAATGAAGATCATGAGAATCACGAGTACTTGATTGGTATACTTGTACTCATGTCTATGCTATGTCAACATATGAAGGAGAACCTCTCACCTTTAAAGAGGCTCTTATCCATTACAAAAGAGGGGGAAGCTTACCATGCAAGAGGAAAAGTAAGCCGTATAGAAAAACCACACATGGGACTTAGTACCTTCACACAAATAAGGAAACAAATGAAAAAAAAGTGGGATTTTAAGTTTGAGTAAAATGGCTTATTCCATGGTGATTTAGAGGAACTTGGAAGAACTCTACATAGAACAATTAGAAGGATTAGAGGAGCTTGGCAAAAAGGATTATGTGTGCAAGATAAGAAGAAGCTTATATGGACTAAAACAATCACCCAAAGAATGCTACAAAAGGTTTGGTTTTTAACATGCTTTTGCTTGGTTTTGAGAGAAGTGAAGCTGACCATTGCTTGGACATAAAAAGACAGGAGAACGTCAACATAATAATCTTGATGTTATATGTGGATCGCCTACTTTTAGTAGGAAAAATTACGAAGACATCATTATAATTGAAAACACAATTAAAATCAGAATTTCAATGGAAGATTTGAGACCGAAATTTTGGAAGTGAGCTAGGCCAAAATGACATAAGTCACAAAATCTTTCCAACACTAGAACCTTGCACATATACACACCTTGAACCAAATAAGATAGATGAGAGACAATAGGGGATATCTTAGAGACAAGAATTAGAACGAGTAGCAAAAAAGGCTACTCTAAAATAATAAATGACGTGATGGAAATATAACTATACAATATGTGTGCACACACACAATTGCATAAAAGGCTGAATATATAAAGAATTTAGGTACAAAAATTGAGAAACATGTGCGTAAGAGTTATAGAATAATGCGCCGATAGAATAGGTTGAATATGGAGAATTCAACTTATGTTGTGTGAAAATGTTCTAAAATCTACAACCAAACCAGAATTTAACTACTTCTTTGATATTAGTAGCTACAAAGACCTCTTGTCTTGAGGTAGTAGGTTGGAAAACTTGGTATCGTAGCAAGTCTTGAAGTAGTAACAAAAATATCCAGCAACTTATTGAAAATCAGCAATGCACATACACTATGTATGTGTGATGAAGAAGAGGCTAGCTGCAAAACACTTCCAAAGACAGTTATAAGGCCCTCCAAACAACACCAACTCCGAGAGTACTTAGGTCTTAAGTATATACTATGTGTGAGCCCCATGTCTTCCTTTTATAGGATTTTGAACCCCAACGACATCCTTCGATAGTTTTGTACGAAAAACTCAAAAAGCACTCTATGTTTTTTTTTGCAAAAGCCTGTAATGGGCTATTGTGTGTGTGTGGGATGCATTTAGTAGCGAAAGATAGGCGATGGGATTTGGACCATTGGATTTAGTTGCTTATTCAAGATTAAATCTAGTCCATCCATTTATTATAATCACTTATGTGTGAAAAGCTTCCAAAAGCTGCAAATTAGGGTTTGACTTTTGAGGGTCTATATTTGGTCACGTGATAGAGTGTCTTATATCAATAGATCGCTCTCTCTAAGCTGTATAAGAATACACTAATTATTTTTGATCATCTTTGATCTGTAAGAAAATAAGAGCACAACGGAATAGACTAGTAGACAGAGTCGAGAGAAAAACGTAGACAAAGATAGATGCAGACTAAGAGATAGAGAGCTCCAATTCTCATATTGCCAAGCATAATGAAGTTACAACGATGGTGCTGTCCACTTGAGCGCTCCCAATGTGGAGCTTAGATGGTGATCTAGACAGACTCTAGATGAAGGGCTTACTAATGCGCAATGCTTTGTAAAGCTAAACCTTGCCATGCTTATATAGCTTTTACAAGGAGATTCGGTATAGATAAACTTAGTATGGAGATACAAAATAGTCGGCAAAATATACAATCTGACAATATCTCCACGAGCAAAAGTTCTACCGTTACGGGTTGGGGGATAAGCCTCCCAGACCCCGTGCAAGAGGGCAAGCCTCCCCTTTGCACACCCCCTCCCCCCCCCGCCCCCAAAATAATTAATGTTCTATGGGGAAGCCGCGCTGCTCCACAAGGCCTTTATTTTTGCCTTGAATGGCAACCCAATGGCCTAGAAGTTTATGCCCTACCTAACCTAATGGCTAGGCTCACAAAGATCATCTATTACCATCAACGGTCACAGATAGACCTCATCTAACTTGGAAGCTAGGGTTCCACAAATGTCCAGGCTCTCACAATGGCTTCTCCTCGTAATGGGGGCCTTACAACTTAGAGCACCATGGATCATTTGTGGTCACTTGAGGGTGGGGTATTGAGCATATCTAACATGATCATACCATTGCTTTGAAATGGTGTTCTTAAAAACTTAGGGTTTGTTGGAAATTAGGGTTTAGAGCACAGAATGACATTGTTTTTTAACAACCCCCCCCTCATTGTTATATTGGGGTAAGATTTAATAATCTACATAACTTGTGATGTCTCTCTCTTGATAATGCCATAGTAAAAATATCTCCCACATTCTCATTTGTAGAAACATAGATAAGCCCAATATGCTTCTTTGTTACTTGCTCACAAATATAGTGATAGTGAACTTTGTTCTTTGCTATAGCAATAACACTTATATTATTTGAAAATATCTGCATAATCAAGTGAACAAAAACGTTGAGATAAAATCTTTTGTAACCATAGTCTCAAGTGTAGTTGTAAAGACAGCCCTATACTTTGCTTTACTAGAAGATGTAGCTATAGTAGGTTATTTCTTAGAATGCCAAGAAATCAAGCATTCTTCAAAAAAAGAACAATAGCCACTTGTTGATCTTTCGAACCTTTATCACATACCCAATCGAAATTTGCAAATATTTTAAGTGTAAAATGGGGTGACTTAAGATATAGCAGAATTCTTTGTGCCCTCCAAGGTGGTTAGGTTCGTGAGGATCGTAAGGTTTGGTACGTGTAAGGTACGTGAATCGAATCTTACCTCCAAGGTAAGGTTCATAAGGTACATTAGGGTTTGTATATACATGTAAAAATTATATATACACAGATACACACACATCTATAAACATATGTGCACTATGTATGTATACATGTATATATATGTACATTGTAAATTCGCAACAATTTAGTTCGAGTATCAAGAAAAAACATAATTTGAACGATATAGAAAAATTGGAAGAACTAGATGTAAGTTTGCTATGGAGTCGAACCGAGATCATGGTATTGGAATTTTTGGTACGCAAACTGATGTAACCTTGTGCCCTCTAAATATTTGAAAATTTGCCCAACTTCTTTTCAATGAATTTTAAGAGGTTTGTGCATGAACTTTCATACTTGAGAAACAACAAACTATATGTCTGGATGTGTATTACAAAGATGAATCAAGTTGATGATCAAGCAACCAATTGCTTGACCATGTAATGTAACATCAAAAGGTTATGAATCTGCTTTTGCTTGTAAAGAAACATTAACATCCATATGAGTTTGCATAGGTTTAGGATCCTGCATTTCAGACCTTTCTAAAAGTTTTCTCAATGTACTTTTGCTTTGCTGCAAATATACAATTATTCTCGTGAATGAATTCAATGCCAAGATAATAATGTAAAGAACCAAGATCACTGATATTAAAAATCTTCTTAAGTTCTTACTTAAAAAATTGAAGATGTGAATCTTTGGGACCTTTCATGATCATATGATCTATCATCAACATAAATGATGATTATAATGTAAATATATTCCTCTGACTTAACATGGATTGTTGAAGAAGCTTTTGCATTTTCAAAACCAATGGAAATGAGATACAAGTGTATTTCATACCAAGCTCTTGGTGCTTGCTTCAAACCGTAAAGAGCTTTGATTAGCTCACAAACATGATGTTCTTTGCCTTTCTCTTAAAAACCCTTTGGTTGTTGAATGTAGACATCCTCATGTAGATCATCATTAAGAAATCTGTCTTGATATCTAATTGATACACTTTCCAAAAGAAACAAGATGTTCTTTGCCTCTCTCTTTAAAGGCCTTTGGTTGTTGAATGTAGCCATCCTCGTGTAGATCATCATTAAGAAATGCTGTCATGAAATGCTGATTGATTAGCTTACAAACAAGATGTTCTTTGCCTCTCTTTAAAACCCTTTGGTTGTTGAATGTAGACATCCTCATATGGATCACCATTAAGAAATGCTCTCTTGTTATCTAATAAATACACTTTCCAACCAACGAATGCAACCAAAGAAAGTAATATCTAGATTATGGTCATTCTCGATGTAGGTGCGAAAATTTCATCATAGTCAATACCTTTCTTTTGTGCATAACTTTGACAACTAATCTTGCTTTGTGCTTATCAATAGTATCACTAGGCTTTAATTTTTTATTTGATCTTGAATATTTACTTGACACTAATTGCATTCTTTCTTTTGGGAATCTCACAAAGTTTTCGAATTTGATTCTTATGAATAAAATCAATCTCCTCTTGCATTGCTTTCTTCCGCACAAAATTTTGTAATGCTTCTTGGATACATGCTTGTTCATTCTCAATTGAAGTAAATGCTAAAGTGTCATGAATATCACAAATTTATGCATAATTTACTTGAGCTACTTGATTTTTTTGACTTGTTCTTCTTTCTTTGAAACTTTGGATTCCCCACTCTTGCGAAGTTTGCAAATATCACTTTGGTACTTTTTTGAAAACTAGTGCAATCTCTTTCTTCTTTACTTGTAGAATACTCTTCAACTTCTTCAATTGGTTTTTCTTCTATTGGTTGAGAAGGAATGGAAGATGGCGAAGGTTATGGTTTAGGTGATATACAAAATTAAGCTTGAGTAGTTACAACTTTCTCTTTATCTTTATCTTTAGCAAGGAGGGGCTTTATCTCTACATGGAGCATGTTGAGAAGTTGTTTGAGGTCGCTTCTTTTATAGGATCAACATGTGGTAATTGTAACACCTTGTGTGTGCACGTTTGCAATAGGTGTAAATGAGAGCGTTGATTCATAGCAGTCAGGTGCGTTCAATTTGGTGCGTGAACCGAATGGTACGGGGAGGTAAGGTGCATCATGACTCATATTAAATATACACACACACACACACACACACACATATATATATATATATATATATATATATATATATATATATATATATATATATATATATATATATATATATATATATATATGTGTGTGTGTGTGTGTGTGTGTGTGTATATTTAATATGAGTCATGATGCACCTTACCTCCCCGTATATTTTTTATATATATATATATATATATATATATATATATTTATTTATTTATTTATTTATTTATTTATTTATTTATCTATATTATCATTATTCATTGTTCATATATACATGCATGATGCATAATGCATATACATTCATGATTCATCATTTGTAACAAGGAGGAAGGGTGTATGCACTATGGAGCAAGAGGGTCAAGACTTAAGAGGCAAAAGATGTGCATGTAGCAAGAGGGCATAAGAGCAAGCTTCATGTTGACGTATTTAGGTAGTGATGTGTGTGAACACTCTAGGACCACAGGGGCACTTTTTTCCCTCTTTAGGAGGTTTTTTTTCCCTCGGCTTGTATATATGCCTATTGCCCTAATGGGCTGCTTATCTTTGTACATTCTAGTGATAATACATTCAATATTGTGTGTTGTGCTCCAAGCTTCTTCTTCTTCTTCTTCCTTGTGTTGTTCATGTGCTTCTGTAGATGTCTAACTCCAACAATTGGTGTCAGACCAGGTCGCCGCTTCATCTAGGGCGTCATCGACACCTCTCCGGTTGCAATCTCAGAATCGCACGAATTGTAATGAGCATACTCAGGGTGTTTCAGAGATCAAAACTACTTCGCTTTGTGGTGCGGAAATCATGATTTGATCTCGTTTCGGCCTTTGAACTCACTATCGAAGCGCTTGTGCAGGCTATTTCGTCCAGTTTTTCGGTTCGTTAGTATAAGCATCTCGAAGTCTGCTACAGGTTTAGCAGAATTCGTCCGGGTAGTTCTGTTCAACTTTTTGAGATTCGGTCAATTTTCTGCATCAAGGTATTTTAGTCACCGGTCATGGTTGAAAGCAGTGATTTATTTCGTATGTTGGCTGTTGAGGATAAGTTGGATGGTACCAACTACCCATTATGGGCTTATATGATGCGACATGTATTGGTTGCAAAAGGACTTTGGAACATTGTGCAGGGTGTTGAAAAACGTCCTATCACACCTGCAACTGTTACAATTACAGGTATTGAAGCTGATGCAGAAGGTGTCGAAGATGGTGATATTTTGCAGATTCCTGTTCGTGCTTCGGTTTCTGCCGCACCTACTGTAGAGCAAAAGATGCCGAGACATATGCATTGATAGCTTTGTCGATCAAACGTGCCATTATTCCTCACATTCGCTCTTGCAGAACAACTAAAGATGCTAGCTTTGGATACACTTACCACATTGTACCAGGTTAGGAATGAGGCTCGTGTTGGTTACCTCCGAAACCAATTGGAGAGTGAGCACATGAATGAAGGTGATTCTATGGACAATTTTCTAACGAAGATCAAGGATTTGAAGGAACAATTGATTTCTATAGATGAAATCCTTCTTGACAGTTCACTTGCGCAGACTTTTCTGAATGGTCTTCCCGATTCATATCAGAGTTTTGTTTCTACTCTTCGTTTGATGATGAAAGGCAATCCAAATGCCTTAACATTTGAAGAGTTAGTTTCTATTTTGTTGCAAGAAGATTAGTTTAGGCAAAACAGGTCTATTATGCGTGTTGCAGATCAAGCTTTTTTGGCTAGTTAGAAAGGCAAAGGTAAATGGAGCTCTTCTACTAGTAAGCAGAAATCTGCAAATGCTTCACATTCGAAGAAGGAAGACAAAGATGAGAAAAAATCAAAAAAGAAGAAATTGTTTTGCAAATACTGTAAAGCAAATGATCATGTCATTAAGTGCCGTCCAAAACTGACTGCAAAAGAGGCAAAGAAGAAAGAGGCCAGAATGGTTGTTGCAGAGGCATCTACATTAAAAATAGAGTCTGCTAATCTTGTGCAGGATGAAGAATGGGAGTTTACTACTGTTTGTAGTTTTGACCCATCTTCTCATGAGCATTGCATGTCTGCAGTAGACTTAGATGTTTGGTACTTTGATAGTGGGGTGACCAAACATATTACTTCGCAGTGCAGTTTCTTCTCTTCACTCGAGCCTTCCCCTACAGGGAATACTGTTACATGCACCAACAACCCCTCTTATCCTATTATGGGAGTTGGTAAGATCATTTTGACTATTGCTGATGGTAGTTCTTTCACTTTGTCAGATGCTTTATTTGTGCCGGGGATCAAGAAAAATCTATTATTAGTTTCTGCATTAGCCAAGATTGGCTTGGTTGTGAAATTTGTTGATGACAGATGTACAGTTCATGATCTGTCAAATGACGACGTCATTATTGCTTCTGGCATTTTATGTCGTGGGCTGTATAAGCTCATAGACTATGAAAGATCTGTAAATGATTCGGCATGTGTAGTACATGATTCTCAGGCTATGTCAGATGCAAAGCTTTGGCATGCACGCGTTGGTCATTTGAATTTTACTAGTTTGCTATGTTGCAGAAATTTGAAATGGTGTCCTCTTTGCCCAAACTTGAGGCACCCGGAAAACATGTTTGTGAAGGCTGTATTTTGGGCAAAATGCAGCGTTCCTCCTTTCCAAAAGATGGTTCAGTTCGGGCTACTAAAAAATTGCAGCTTGTACATAGTGATGTCTGTGGTCCTATGCAGACACCTTCTTTCGGGAATTATCTTTACTTCGTGACTTTCATCGATGATTTTTCTAGGCATGCATGGGTATATCCATTGAAGGCAAAGTCCGAAGTGTTTATGTTCTTCAAACAATTTCTAGTTTTGGCTGAAAATCTGGCAGCATGTAAAATGGGTACCCTCCCTTCTGATCGAGGGGGGGAATATATGTCTTCTGACTTTAATGCATTTATGGTTGAACGTCGGATAAAACATCAGTGTACAGTGCCGTATACACCTTAGCAGAATGGAGTTGCTGAATGAAAGAACAGGTCAGTCATGGAGATGACGAGGTGTATGGTCAAGAGTTAGGCTTTACCACATAGTTTCCGGCTTGAGGTTGTTATGTGTGTAGCATATGTAGTGAACATGTATCCCACTAAAGTGCTGCAGTCTATCACTCCATATGAGACTTGGCATGGTCGCACGCCATCTGTTGCTCATCTGCGTGTTTTCGGTTGTCTGGCATATGCGTTAGTGCTTGAACAACATCGTAGAAAATTGGATGATAAAACAGTAAAATGTAATTTTGTTGGGTACAGTTCTGAGAGTAAACGCTATCGTCTATATCATCCATAGACTAAATGCATTCTAGTTAGCCGTGATGTTGTTTTTGTGGAAGATGCTATTCAGCCATTCCTTTCATGCCTCTTTTTACAGGTGGACAATCTAGTGCTACTCCTAATGAGCAACTTCTCAGCCTTTGCAGGTTTCATGTGATGATGCAGATCATTCCATTTTTGATGCAGATTTGCATGATGCACTTGTTGATGAGAGAGCTATATTGAGCAGGCAAAAACTATGCCAAACTGGTTAGTGCATACCTTGGGTGACAGCAAATTAGATGCACCTCTGTCATTCGTACTCGGTCAGGCTCACATAGTACCTCTTTTGCATCAGATTGCTATGCTATGGCTGCCTCTAGTCTCTGTGATTAGACTGAACCTGTTTCGTTTGATGAAACACAAAATTCTGAACATTGGATGGCTTCAATGCAATCTGAATATGATGCTATCATGAAAATTGGTACCTGGTCTTTATGTGACTTGCCTCGTGGCAAGAAGGCCATTGGCACTAAGTGGGTATACAAGCTTAAGCGTAAACTTGATGGAACAGTTGACAGGTATAAAGCTAGGCTTGTTGCAAAAGGTTATGCGCAGGAAAGAGGCATTGATTTTGGTGAAACCTTTCTCCTACTTGCTGAATGACTACTGTTCGTAGCATTTGTGCACTTGCAACTCATCATGGTTGGAATGTACATCAATTGGACATTAAGACAACATTTTTGAATGGTAACTTGCATGAAGAAGTGTATGTTTTTCAGCCCCGTGGCTTTGTGCAGAAAGGGCATGAAAACTAGCTGTGCACGTTAAAGAAGGCATTATATGGTTTAAAGCAAGCACCACATGCTTGATATGAAAAGATACATGCCTATCTGATTGCACATGGTTTTGAGTACAGTCCAACTGAAAGCACCTTATATGTTAAGCGTGTTAATGATGTGCTTCTGATTATTGTGGTGTATGTTGATGACATGTTGTCACTGGTCCTCATGACACGCATCTTGTTGATTTTAAGGCCGATTTGCATGCCTCATTTGAGATTTCTGATTTGGGGCATTTGCATCACTATTTGGACATTCAATTTATGCAAGTTGATGGTGGAATGGCTGTGTCAAACGAAATATATTGACACATTATTGCATCGTTTTGGCCTTGAAGACTGTAAGCCTATTGCCACTCCTATGGAGACAGGTTTACGATAGAGTCTTCATGATGCTAGAGATGCATTTGATGTTGTTCTCTATCTGTAGGCTGTTGGATGCTTGATTTGCTTATGCATTACTCGGCCATATATTCAGTTTTCTGTCTCATAGATTAGCAGGTTTATGCATTGCCTAGGTGTCAAACATTGGCATGTGGTTAAACGCATCTTTTGGTACTTGAGTGGTACCCAGTTATTTGGATTGTTTTATCCCAAGGGGGATCACTACCGTCAGACCTGCATGCTTTTTCTGACAGTGATTGGGCTGGTTGCTATGACACTCGTGTATCCACCGGTGGTTTTTGCTTCATGCTTGGTAGCTCATGTATATCTTGGTTGAGCAAGAAGAAGCCTCCTGTGGCCACTTCTAGTTGTGAGGATGAGTATAGGGCAACTTTCAAAGCAACTGTTGCGTGTGTGTCTCTCGTACTCCTTATGGCTGATTTGGCGACGTAAAACCCGAAAAACTTCTTTTTGGTCTTTTTTGATGATTTATCACATGAGATAACATGGATATATAAAGACATCTTTCGGGGTCTTTTTGATGATTTATTGTATGAGCAACATGGAGATATAAAGGTGTTAGGGGCTCAAATTCATCACTTTGGAGAGTCCTCTTCATGTGCTAGCTTGGAGAAGGTGGTCCTGACTCCCTTCAACTTTTTGGAAGCGGAAAGTTGTGTTCTCTTCATCATCTTCAAGGCGTGTAGCCGCTTAAATCTATGTGGAGGAGATCATACTTCAGCCTTAGAGGTTTTGGAGTTATTAAAGATCTTCAATGCTACCATATAACTTCAATCATGGAACGTAAACATTATATTTGGAGCATAGCTCCTTACATCTCTCAAATGTGCACTCTTCTCTTCATTGTGTCCTCTTTGTCTCTATATCTATTGTGCCCCTAAAAACCAACAAACACGTTGTGAGCGGTAAGCAACTTCGCAATGTTGCGAGGTTTTCAATGCATTGCTTTGGGTTCATTTTTTATAAATGCAAAAAATGCTAAAAAATATGTTTCCCTCCGGAGGGATAAGAAATTGTTTAAAATCTTGTCCAAAATGTCCAATACATGCAATAAAAAATTATGGAGAATGAGGAGGACATAAAAAGCTATAAAACTATAAAGATTTATTTATATATGATTTTCTTTTTGGGCCTTATTATCTTGAGATAGATTGATATTTTGGATTTCCCATATTCTCTTTGTAATGCACCTTCACAACTTGGATAAAAGTTTCATCCTTTGCCTTCAAAGCCAAGAGTACTCTTCTATGATGATTGATCTGATTATTGACATCACTGCGAATGGTGAATCGTTTAATGACTAGTCTAGACTTAGTAATCTATATTATATATGTATTATACTATAATTCATGGTAGATTTAGTCATATCGCACCTTATATATGTCAGAAGATCTAATATATCAAAAAAATTATGCGTAATTTGAAAAATAAATAATTTTATCACAACTCCTTCCTTCAAACATTGCTTCATTGCAAACTGTTGGAAACAATGTCCATTGGTCAAAAGTTTGCTCACAGATCACAGCATCTGTAGCTGTTGTTATTAGCTCTTGTACAAGCAAAGGCGTTGGCGCGTTGGTTAAGTCGTGATCCTCTCATCTCTATGACTTTGGTTCGATCCTCTCATCTCTATGACTTGGGTTCGAATCCCTTTGGCAGCGGCGCAACGCGACTTTTTTAGTTTGGCATGATTTTGAGAAAAAGCAACGGATGGATTGTGATAGCGACGGACAAAAACGATGTGTTGTTTTACTCTTAGCGATCGTTGAGAGTTTTACTGACAAGAGCTTTTGATGGTGCTTTTGGAAGAGACACAATACTATATAACAACATGTTTGGCTTATTGTTTAGTATCCTACACCTAGTTCAATACCAAGCTTTGGAGCTTTGGTACCTCAATAGAGGTGGTGCTTCTTAGCACATGGGACATCCATGGTGCTATCTTGGAGCATGTTGAGGAGCGGCTATGGAGTTCTTCTTGGAGAAGAAGAGTGTGCTCACACTCTTGCTTATGGAGAGGATTTATCCCGCAACAGCTTGGTGGTGTGGATCGGCCATTCACATGATGTATTTGAAGATTGTCTTCTACATGAAGATTTCGGGTTACTTCAACGACATTGGATGGTGGTTAACATAAGATTTGCATCTTATGTTAAGAATTCATATACATGTTCTCTTTATGCACACAGGTACTACTTGGAGTTTATTGAGGTAGTAACATCCATATGAGGAATCAGTACATGTATGCTTTATGCATATTTGGATGAGGTGTTCGAGAAGGTGGTTCACATGAGTATGAGGATTTCTTGCAGCAAACTTGTTAGCATTCTTTGCTACTTTTGTAAGTATGTGATCTTTTCACACACGTGTCTAACTTAGGGTCTTCCATAGCCTAAGGTTAGATGAGGGTTTGCTGATTATCAGTTTTAGACTGATCCTTCCTCTTTCTTGTCCCTCATATTCACTCTTCTACAACCTATTAGGTCACACATCTCATATATATTCAGATTTCTGTCCATACATCTGAATATGTTACTCATCCATCTATTACTGTTCACATAGAGTGGTTGAGAGTTTTGCTCTCACATTGTACATTGAACATTGGTATATATGATAGTGTGAGTAAGCCTTGGCTTACGTAACACTTTACACATGTTGTCTAATGTCTCTCTATCATCATTTATATGATTAAATGTGGTATGTTCATGTTTTGTCAATGTTGGAAGATTGCTAGATTCTATGTTGTATATGCTTGACCTATGGAACTTGGACCTGTGAGATTTGTTATGGGCCTACTAAATTTCCAACACGAACCCATCACTAACCCATTGGCGTTGCCATCGCAAAAACATTGTTTTCCACTATGTGATAGTGTGAGTAAAAATGTCATAGCTGTTTGTCCAAGCTATGCATGGTAAAGCTTATATTATGATACTCGTTGTTTTGGACAGACATAAAAGTTGAAGATGCACTTTTTGTTTTGTTTTTCATTTCTTTAGTTGTTTATTTTTTCTCCATTTGTATTTGATAATCCCTCTCTTTTTAAAATTTATTATTTCAGTTTTTTAATTTTTATATTTGTTTATTATTTATTTTTTTATCAATACAAAATCTTTATCCACATATATCTATATCTTTCATTGATGTTGTTGTGTTTGATAATATACTAAATGATCATTTTTTTTGGATTTTTATTTTTTTATTTTTTTAATTTAATTTAATTTTTCTTTCTAAAGTTATTTATTTGATTTTTTTTATAAATTTGTTTATTGATTTATTCTGTTCCATTTTGTGTTTGCTTTCCTCTTTCCTTGTATTTATCATGACTTATATTATCTTATTTTTTATGTAGTGTCTTGCTTTTGGGTGTTAGTTTTTTCTTATGTGTTTGATTTTTGTTCTATTTATCTTGAGTTCGTAAATTTGGATAACTCTGAACTTATCAAGGTGCATATATACATTTAATTAGAGCATTGATTCCCAGGTATTCATCTTCTTGCATTGTTTGGGATCATGTGAGGTAAGAAGGTACAGTTCATCTCTGAATGGTTAGTACTTTATAAGCCTTGGTTTGGCAAGGACATTGACTTTAGCATGTACTTGTCTTATGATGTGCATGTGCCATGGATTGGGTTGTATCATTCTACAATGAGGAACCTGCATTAGATCTGGATCATAATGCACGAACTATTAATAGATAATGTTGCAAGGTTATTTTCTGGGGTGTGCGCAGATAAAGAAGGATGGAGATTATCCCAAATCAAAAGTGACTTATTTCAGAGGCCGAGGTTGTAGATTAAGAATTTGAATATGAAATGACAAGAAGATTGAATTACATAGAAATGTCAAAAAGTTAGAATTTGCGATTAATTGGATCTGAACTTATTTTTGTTTGCATACAGAAGACCAGTCGGTGAAATTTGAGATCTGCAGCTTATTTCATGCTACTCATGATGTCTTTTTGTGTTCATTGTCAGAATAACCTTCATTTGCTTGCAACATGCTACTTCAGAAATAATCAAGCTCATCGGGTTTATCATATTCTAAAAGGCAAGTCCTTTAACTATTGCATCAAGCTGTCAAAAGTTCTGGGGTATACCAGAAATATCTTTAGACGTTACTACGAACTGCTCATTGACAGAAACAATGCCAACCTCAATGGGTAGTTACTTGCACCCTTCATATAATCAAACTGCAAATCTATCTCTTCCTGCTTCGTTCAATTCTTTAACTGAAGATCTAACCTCATATCTCACCATTTTTTTGCCCCCTTCTTTCGGTTTTTTTTTTTTTTTTAAAAATAATTTTATTATTTTTTAATGGCGATAATGGGATTAAACCCATCTGAGTGGGTCGCTAAGGTCTGTACAAAAAAAAAAAATAGGGATGAAACCATCTGAACACTTTTGCAATTGCACTTACGTCATTTTATGGGGCCCTAATGTGGACAAAATACTATGCATGGTAGCAGTCAGTTTAACAATTGCATGAATTATGATATTATCTATCGGCCTACTTTATAGTATCTTCACACGGTAGGCAGAATTGTCAGACTGTGCAAGTGTCTTGATCCTTTACTAATGTGTTGTATTGTTTGTGGAACTTTCTTGTCTAAGCGGAGCCATGGGTCACAGATGTCTTTAACTTAGACAGCATTGGTGCAAATATTTTATAACAAGCTGAAATATGTATTGTTACTAACATTCATGCACTATTTAAATATTGTAGGAGAAAAATCAGCACAACTGCGATATCTTTTTGCGTTGGCATGCTACGAGATGGGTAACCTGGCCGAAGCTGAGGCAGCATTGTTGCACCTTGGTGAATCAGGAGCTGAGGTGCATCTCCCTGTTCTTTTTCCTTTGTTATAATGGTTTTGAAAGAGCTCTAGTTAACTTTTTTATTTTTTGGCATTCCAACTGATTTATGTACATCAGCACATGCAGCACATTCAAACCCATAATATAATTTGCACCAGCACCTTTGATTCTGTATCATTGAAGAGGAACAATGCTTTACTTTATTTTTGTGGCAAATCTAAAGACCACAGTTCTATGATAGCTCAAGTGTGCTTCTTTTTCCAATTGATGCAAGCTTAATTAGATGCTTTATATTATTTAATATAATGAAGGGATATCCTAATTTACCATGTGCTTATAAAGTTTGAGATAGATTTCTCTCTCTCTCTCTCTCTCTCTCTCTCTCTCTCTCTCCCCTTTGACTTCTTTCTTCTTTTTCCTTTTTTTGGTGGTTTGAAGTAAACAAATAGGATCGAGATGTATGAATGAAGAGTTCTTTGAAGAAAAATGCCCCTTATTCTCATTATTAACAATTTAGTTGTTAACTGTGGGCATGCATATGCAGCAACATGCAGCCATACGCGGGAGGGTCAATCCAGTCTCGCTTCAAGACAAATATGTACTTAATGGACCAGATATTCAGATATAAACAAAACATTCAGAAAGAACAAAAACTCAGAAATTAGTAGAAAGGTCAAAGAGTTTAAGAGAGCACAACAGTAGAGGTTTCATAGGATGAAGGAAAATAGGCTCCTCATTGGAGAAAGTATTCAGTGAGGGTCATGATTGGTCAGCCTACTTGAGGAAAAGGAAGAAAAATCATGAATTTCATCCACAAGGAAGAGTTTACACTGTATAGCAACTAATGGACTTGTTTTGATTTCTTTATGCAGAAGGAAACAATTATGTCAATCAAAGCTTCCTTCCTCTCTAATATTGTAACCATACCTATTACCTAATGAATACAGAGTTTTCCTGCATTTAAGTCAAGAGCTCAACTACCCTGTAACTTTGAACCTTTGTTGATCCTATAGTTATTTTCTGAGCATTTGAATGAATAGTTGTTGCTGTCAATTCCTTATAAGAAGAAGCTAAGGATCCTATCATTACAAGCGAACTGTCTTGGATCACATATGTAGATCAATGACATAGACATATAATTTGTCATCATAGACTAGATAGCAAGTTTAGCCATTTTGATGGATGGGTTAAACACCAAGAGTGCTGTCTAGGCAGAAAGAGGAATTCTGTCACTTTTGCATCTTCAATACAAAAACATGCGTATCATAGAATGGAGTTTTCAGTGGTCTGGTGAAATGCATGTGCAAGTGTGAGCATTGATAATGCATTTGCTTGGATAATGTTTTTAGCCTTGAATGTAAGATTAAGTTAACATGGTTTGGCTGGTGTGTACATCATGTGAACTTCATGAGATCCCAAACCTTAAAAGAAGAGCTTAGTGTTGCTTGGAATTTCTGCTGTTGGAGAGCTTATTCGCTGATTTGGAGGAGTAATTTTCCTGTTGCCTGCTTCTACACACACATAGTGTGTGTGCATGCTGATTCTAAGTAAGTTGCTGCATATTCTTGTTTTTACTTCTATTCTTGCTGGCATATCAAGTGTTTCCAGCCTACTACCTCACGAGGAGAAGTCTTTGTAGTACCTATAAGAGAGAAGAAGTAATTTCAGGTTTTGTGACAGATTTTTACACTTTTCCAGAACACATAGGTTGAATTCTCTGTATTCAGCCTATTCTATCTCACAATCCAACACTTACTCTTTACTCTACACCTCTTAGGCACGCATCTCTCAAATTTTGTATATCCATTCCATATTCTGCCTTTTATGCAATTTTGTATCTCCACACACATTGTATAGTTATTTCATCAAGTTAATTTATTATTTTAGAGAAGCCCTTTTGTTACTCGTTTCAATTTTTGTCCCTACTCTATTTTCTATTCTCCCTCATCCACCTTATTTGGTTCAAGGTGTGAACGTGTGCAAGGTTCTAGTGTTGGAAAGATAGAACTCTAGGTTTATGAATGCAAAAGTTTTGAGGTATTCTTCTCTCACGAATGCAAGACTTACCTGCACTACGGCCGACTCGTCACTCAAGTGACAAGTGCGTGCTGCATTTTGAATGGCTATGCTCTCAAGATTGAAGACTCAATGGCTGCCTCAAGGCTAACACACACAAATGTAGTGGTTCACTTTTGTTGAAGTTTTTGTGAGAAGTCTTGAAATGACTAGGGCTCATGTCCCAAAAAAATTCCCAATGAACCTCAATTAAAACATTCAGTCACGAACCTTATGCGTCCGATTCGAACCGAACCGTACAAACCTAAAGATGAACCGGATCCATTTGGTACGCGAACTGAATCTCCATTGACCTTGGGCAACACTATCCGAGATCCATCGAGCTCGTTGACATCCCAACAAAGAGGGCATCCCAAATGCCCAAAGATGTTGCCTTTGGGATCCAGATGCCATTCCATTTGAAGATTCTCAAAATCAGCAACACATACATCAATCTATCTGAACCTAGCTATTTTCAAACTTCATACACATTGCACAATGATGAGGTATAATAAAAACCTTACAAGTACATGCATTGTTGTATGATTTGGAGTCTCATGAAATAATATTGTGTCATGTGCAAAGCGAACTCTAACAATCGTAGAATAAGGAGTGGACCCTCCTTGATATGTACATCAATCAAGCAATACTAAGGGTGTATGACAACAGCAAAAAGAAGTGGGCTCAAAGGACATCCTTGTCTCATACCTCTATGAAGTTGTATGGGATTTGTAAGCTGTAGCACAAGGTATATAGTCCGCATTTCATTGGCCACATCAGTAATGAAATATTTCAATTGCTCTCAGTAGTGGAATTCCTTGAATAGTCCATCTGGACTGTGAGTTTTGTTCTCCTAACCTTTAAAGAGCAAACAAGAGCTTTTCAACATTAAAGAGCCTGCCTAAGTGGGCTGTGCTTAAGATTGGAATTGATTCAAGGCCATGTATTGTGAGTGACATGTAGAATCATGAGTACTAAGAACCTGCGAGAAATGCAGAATATGTTGGAGATGGACGTCTGCGGAAGCATGCAAACAGCACAAGGAGGAAGAAGAAGCTTGGAGCACAAACACACAATACTGAATGTATTACTAGAGAATGTACAAAGATAAGTAGCCCATTAGGGCAATAGGCGTATATACAAGCCGGGGGGAAAAAACCTCCTAAAGAGGGAAAAAAGTGCCCCGGCAGTCCTAGAGTGTTCACACACATCACTATCTAAATATATCAACAAATCCCCCCTGGGAGTGATGCGGTGAACAAGGAGCTGGCACTCATGTATAAGGAAGTGCCAAGCTATGTGGAAATCACTCCACAAAAGGAAGTAAGCCCAAAGCTTTGCGGAAAGCTTCAAACTTCTCCCTAGGCAGAGCCTTCGTGAAAAGGTCTTCAATGTTCTCCTGCGTGGGCACATATGCCAAGCTGATCTCCCCAGCAGAGAACCTCTCCCTGACATAGTGATAATGCACCTCAATGTGCTTAGTGCGAGCATGGAACACAGGGTTCCTCGCAACTGCCAATGCGCTCTGATTGTCAGTGAAGGTGGTGGTGGCAGAAGACTGGCCAACACCCAAATCAGCCATAAGGCGTCTGAGCCACACACACTCAACAGTCGCTGTGAAAGCTTCCCTATACTCAGCCGCACAACTGGAAGTGGCCATAGTAGGCTGCTTCTTGCTCAACCAAGATATACATGAGCTACCAAGCATGAAGCAAAAACCACTGGTGGACACACGAGTGTCATAGCAACCAGCCCAATCTGAGTCAGACAAAGCATGCAAATTTGGCGTTTGTGATCCCCCCTTGGGATAAAACAACCCAAGAAGCCGAGTACCACTCAAGTAGCGAAAGATGCGCTTAACCGCTTTCCAATGCGTGGCTCCTGGGCAATGCATAAACCTGCTCAACTGTGAGACAGAAAACTGAATATCTGGCCGAGTAATGCATAAGTAAATCAAGCATCCAACAGCCTGCTGATAGAGAACAGCATCAAATGCATCTCCAGCATCATGAAGACTCAATCGTAAAGCTGTCTCCATAGGAGTGGCAATAGGCTTACAGTCTTCAAGGCCAAAACGCTGCAATAATGAGTCAATGTATTTCGTTTGACACAAAGCCATTCCACCATCAACGTGCATAAACTGAATGCCCAAATAGTGATGCAAATGTCCCAAATCAGACATCTCAAATGCTCAAATCAGCCTTAAAATCAGCAATATGTGTCTCAATAGGACCAGTGAGCAGCATGTCATCAACATAGACAACAATGATCAGAAGCACATCATTAGCACGTTTAACATATAAGGTGCTTTCAGTTGGACTGTTCTCAAAACCATGTGCAATCAGATAGGCATGTATCTTCTCATACCAAGCACGTGGTGCTTGCTTTAAACCATATAATGCCTTCTTTAACCTGCAAACCTGGTTTTCATGCCCTTTCTGCACAAAGCCACGAGGCTGAAAAACATACACTTCTTCATGCAAGTCACCATTCAGAAATGCTGTTTTAATGTCCAACTGATGTACATTCCAACCATGATGGGCTGCAAGTGCACAAATGCTCCGAACAGTAGTCATACGGCATGTAGGTGCAAAGGTCTCATCAAAATCAATGCCTCTTTCCTGTGCATAACCCTTTGCAACAAGCCTAGCCTTATACCTGTCAACTGTACCATCAGGTTTACGCTTCAGCTTGTATACCCACTTAGTGCCAATGGCCTTCTTGCCAGGAGGCAAGTCACATAAAGACCATGTACCATTCTTCATTATAGCATCATATTCAGATTGCATAGCAGCCATCCAATTTTCTGAATTTTGTGCTTCATCAAAAGAAACATGCTCATTCTCATCACAGAGACTAGATGCAGCTATAGCATAGCAATCTGATGCAAAGGAGGCACTATGAGAGCCTGAACGAGTACGATATGACAAAGGTGCATCTAATTTGTTGTCACGCAAAGTCTGCACTAGCCATTTTGGCATAGTTTTTGCCTGCTCAATATCAGCTCTCTCATCAACAAGCGCATCATGTAAATCTGCATCAGAAATGGAATGATCTGCATCATCATATGAAACCTGCAAAGGCTGAGAAGTTGCCTCATTAGGACCAGCACTAGCCTGTCCACCTGTAAAAAGAGGCATCAAAGTATCATACATGTCTTTGGAGCTAACAGATGTCTCCTTAGTACATGAAAGCAATGGCTGAATAGAATCTTCCACAAAGACAACATCACGACTAACCAGAATGCGTTTAGTCTGTGGATGATACAGACGATAGCCTTTACTTTCAGAACTGTACCCAACAAAAATACATTTTACTGCCTTATCATCCAATTTTCTGTGATGTTGTTCAGGCACTAATGCATATGCCAAACAACCAAAAACACGCAGATGAGCAACAGATGGCTTGCGGTCATGCCAAGCCTCATATGGAGTGATAGATTGCAACTCTTTAGTGGGACACCTTTTCAGTACATATGCTGCACACATGACAGCCTCAAGCCAGAAACTATGTGGTAAAGCCTGCCTTTTGACCATGCACCTCGCCATCTCCATGAGTGACCTGTTCTTTCGTTCAGCAACTCCATTCTGTTGAGGTGTATACGGCACTGTACACTAGTGTTTTATCCCACGTTCAACCAGAAATGCATTAAAATCTGAAGACATATATTCCCCCCCTCGAACAGAACGGAGGGTGCCCATTTTACATGCTGACACATTTTCAGCCAAAACCAAAAACTGTTTGAAGCACATGAACACTTCGGACTTTGCTTTGAGTGGATATACCCATGCATGCCTGGAAAAATCATCAATGAAAGTCACGAAGTAAAGGTAATTTCCAAAAGAGGGTGGCTGCATAGGACCACAGACATCACTATGTACAAGCTGCAATTTCTGCGTAGCCCGAACTGAACCATCTTTTGGAAAGGAAGAACGCTGCATTTTGCCCAAAATACAGCCTTCACAAACATGTTTTCCAGGTGCCTCAAGTTTGGGCAAAGAAGACACCATTTCAGATTTCTGCAGGCGTAACAAACTAGCAAAATTCAGATGACCAAAGCGTGCATGCCAAAGCTTTGCATCTGACATAGCCTGAGAATCATGAACTGCACATGCCGAATCATTCACAGATCTTTCATAGTCTATGAGCTTATACAGCCCACGACATAAAATGCCAGAAGCAATAATCACATCGCCATTTGAGAGATCATGGACTGTACACCTGTCATCAACGAATTTCACAACCAAGCCAACCTTGGCTAATGCAGAAACTGATAACAGGTTCTTTTTGATCCCTGGCACAAATAAAGCATCTGACAAAGTGAAAGAACTACCATCAACAGTAGTCAGAATGATCTTACCAACTCCCATAAATGATAACAGGATAAGAGGAGTTATTGGCGCATGTGACAGTATTCCCTGTAGGGGAAGGCTCGAGTGAAGAGAAGAAACTGTGCTGCGAGGTAATATGTTTGGTCGCCCCACTGTCAAAGTACCAAACATCTGAGTCTACTGCAGACATGCACTGATCATGAGAAGATGGGTCAAATCAAGGCCTATAATTTATCTCTTGAAGCCGAGGGTTCTCATCATTACGTCCTCACTCCTGGTAGTTATTTTGTAATCTGTGCTTGACTTTGCTTGACATATATATATATCTACATGCTTTATGGCTTTTTTGGTTTGATTACCACCATTGGCCAGTGCTTTCCTTAAGTATGTTAGTTTGTTTCAATAACACCTTTAGCTTATTTTTTAGCACCAATTATACTTTCTTGCATTTATTTGTTATTAGGCGTGGTTTCTGATCATATAATATGCATTTTTGAATGCATCATAATGTTTTATCAATACTATTGCAAATACAGTACTGAATGCATAGAACTTCAAGGCTCCATCGAATATGTAATTGACCAAATATGCTGATTATCATTGCCATGTGTTTATCCTTTTGGGCCATGTACGCGTAATCCTTGCAGAAACGCTTGGTTCTTTTTATGAACAGACTGCATAATAGGAACACTTACAGTTCCTAGGCCTTTGCATTTGCAACTCAACTGTTTTCATGTTTCACTGAAAAAAAGAAATTCCAATAGTAGTGTTATATTCCTCTTTAAAATTCACATTGGATGTCATTTTTCTTGCTCTGTAGGTCCCGCACGGTGCAGCAGGTTACTATTTGCTGGGATTAATTTGCCGGTGAGTAGAATTAAATGCTAAAACTTAAATTACAGAGGTGCTGAAATAGAAGGCAATATTCTTCTTCCTCACTGTCACACAAATACCTACATGCATCTCTAATGATGTGAAGCTCAAGAGTTACCAATAGCACTTGTTTCTACTAATTTAACTGTTTAGGGGGGTCTATTTTCTCCAGGATGGAGATTGGATTGAAAAATGTGTTGGGAATGCATGATGACAATGTTCTTTCTCATAAAACATAAAAAGAATTATTTACATAGGTTATATTTTTCTGAAATTTAAGGAAAGCTCATTTTAAGATTATAATACTGCTTGATGTCTATGGAAATCATGACAGGCATACAGATAGGAGACAGGCAGCCATAACCCATTATACCCAGGCTTTATCACTGGATTTGTTTTTCTGGTCAGCCTATGAAGAATTATGCACACTTGGTTAGTGAATCAGGTTTTATGAGATTGAAAAATGAAGGTGCTAAGACCCTAGGGTTTATAAGAAACATTTTTCTGGTTTACTGAAGTATATAAAGCTTAAACAAGAAATATTGTATCAGTATACTTTGTCGTTATTGAAGGTTTTTGTATCTACATGAATTTTGCAGGTGCAGAAGATGAAGCTGCTGCTTTGTATGGTGACTTAGCTATTTTTCACTTACAGCGACAGCAACTACACTGGGACACTCAGTCTCAGCATGCTTCTCAGATAGATATGATAGACTCACCAACTTCTTCAAAGCCTAGTAGATCTCCATATGCAAATGATGCAAGTCCGAAGCAATCAAGGCTACACGCTAACAATGATATGGGAGTAAACTCAGTTTCAACTAGTGGGATCAATACTCCAGCATCAGGAGGCATCTCATTGTATACTACACCTTCTCCAGGTCCTTCTCAGGTACAAGTATTCATTTGGCTGTTTTCTATTAACTTATATGCTTTTGGGGTCATTCTTCTCAATACTATTACTTTATTTTAATACTTGTTTATTTATTGTTTTTCCAGATACCAGCCGGTCCACCAGCTTTAAACAGGACAGCACATGGGGTATTTGGATCTTCTACTGGGGGGTCAGGTGCTTCAAGTTATTTACCATCTCAAATAGGAGAACTGTCGCCTAGGGGTGTACATGCACCTGCACAACAACAACGTAGAAAAGTTATGGACGAAGGAAAACTTAAAAAGGTACAGCTGCAGAAACTGAGATTGATAATAACAAATCTGATTATCTTGTTTATGATGCCAATCTGTGGAATCATCTTCCCATAAAATCTACCAGCTTGTAGCCAATTCAAACCAGATTTTTTTTTTTTTCCTTCTTTTTGTTTTGGTGTAATGTTTTATGTTGAACATCTTATGAAGCAAAGCTACTTTGCATTCGATATAGGTATCAGGAAGGTTGTTTGCTGAACCTGTTCCTCGAAGAAGTACACGGTTATCCAGTGATTCAAGTTCTGGAGCAGTACAACAGAATTCATCAATGGGAGGTGCTTTGTTAGGACTTTCAACAGGAAATGGGATGGGCCACTCAACAAGTGGTGCATCTGGTTTGTCAGGTCCTGTTACACGTGGAGGGAATGCCACTGTTCTTCGGTCAAGTGCCTCTCGTAGGAGTACTGTTGGACTTTCGGAAAATATTTATGACAATGGTAAGACTATATTCCACCTCAAATACTATTTTTCTATGAAAGTGTTTGTTTTATAGACTTCTCTCAGGTTGCGTCTAGCTGTTTCACAGTCGCTTTTTGTGACCTTAAAAGGATGCTCTTTTGCTTGGGTTTGTCATACCATGCTAGATGCCTATATTAGCCAGCAGAAAGTGAAACAATGATTTATTACCTTATCATGGTTGAGAAAGAAATTTTTTTTCTCTATCATCTGGGAAAATTATGAGCAAGGAAAGCTTGGTCTAAAGAGACGTATGCAATGAATAGTACGATAACACAAATTTTTCAAGTCTCAAGGAACACATTTACGTGTCCAACATTGTAATCCTTTAGAGAACATCACTCTAGCTCATGAACAAGATGTGTAAAAATAAAAATGCAACCATGCAGTAGTATGCTTAAGGATTCCTGTACGGATGGCGGCAACATATGGACTTTGCTTCAGGCCTTAGTACATTTCAGAGGACTGGAAATTTAACATGTCAAAGATAAGTTTTTTTTGGGCATATTCTTTAGTTGCTCATTAAAACATGAGCAGTGTTCTAGTTAGGTGATGTATCTCAAGATATCTGGATTGCTGTTCCGTGATAAGTGTGAATGACAATTAGATTGGTGGTACGATTCTGAAACTGATGATAAAGCCTACTCTATGTTAATCATCATGGAAGAAGAAGACATTTTTACCAAAAAAGAGAAATAATCAATAGGCTCACCCCGAATCTTGATCTGGCATAATGATCTGGATGTTAGAGTCAGTTTGTGCGACATTCAGGGGGCACGGCTTGGGAGGCAGTCCTTTACTGCTGTGGCAGTGTAAGCTCATTTACCTTGCATTATGTTTGTGGAACTTTCTATTGTTGCTTAGATCCATATCCAGTGCAAGAGCATCTTGGATTCAGCTAGCAATTGTAATGGCTCATCAGACTCAGAATTCGGTTAGAAGTCAGAAGTTGGAATCTCTTCAGTAACAAATATGCATATACATACATACATACATTTTTTTGGGGGGCCGGGAGACATGGTCTTTTATTGCTTATCCACAAGATACATGTTCCTTTGGGGAAGTACAAGAAGTCACTCCATGAGATGAAGCCTAAGAAATGGAGAGAGGGATCAAGAGTAATGTATTCGAGTATCCAATGGGGTAGCGAGAGCTGTCAAAAAGGGAGGGGGAGAGAGAGAGAGAGAGAGAGAGAGAGAGAGAGAGAGAGAGAGAGAGAGAGAGAGAGAGAGAGAGAGAGAGAGAGAGAGAGAGAGAGAGAGAGAGAGAGAGAGAGAGAGAGAGAGAGAGAGAGAGAGAGAGAGAGAGAGAGAGAGAGAGAGGGGGGGGGAGAGAGAGAGAGAGAGGGGGGGGGAGAGAGAGAGAGAGGGAGAGAGAGAGAGGGGGAGAGAGAGAGAGGGGGAGAGAGAGGGGGGGGGAGAGAGAGAGGGGGGGGGAGAGAGAGGGGGGGGGAGAGAGAGAGAGAGAGAGAGAGAGAGAGAGAGAGAGAGAGAGAGAGAGAGAGAGAGAGAGAGAGAGAGAGAGAGAGAGAGAGAGAGAGAGAGAGAGAGAGAGAGAGAGAGAGAGAGAGAGAGAGAGAGAGAGAGAGAGAGAGAGAGAGAGAGAGAGAGAGAGAGAGAGAGAGAGAGAGAGAGAGAGAGAGAGAGAGAGAGAGAGAGAGAGAGAGAGAGAGAGAGAGAGAGAGAGAGAGAGAGAGAGAGAGAGAGAGAGAGAGAGAGAGATTAACATCTTTGGAACGCCAAACTTGGCCTATGAGACAAAACCATGTACAACTATAGTAACCCCTGTGTAGAAATAAAACATAATAGTACTCGCTACACAAAACTATGAAGGCTGAAAAAGGTTGGAAACAACCAAAGGATAGTGTATTGGGTGATGGAGAGGTAGTGGGGATAATGTAGTGGTGCGTGGGGAGATGTAGCTCTGACTCTGTAGATAATGGCCATCTAATACATGGGGGCCCTATGAGGGGAATGAATATGTATATCCTAACTATAGATAATGGGTGGAGGTGGGTGGAGTATGTGGTACATTGGCGACGGCTGAATGCCTCCCGAAGGAAGGCTACCTAGATGGTGGTGGTGCCCTTGTGCTCCATCATGTGATGGGCTATCATGATGCATGAGATATCCTCCTAGCATAGTTGTGGTCGTCTGTATCCAAGCCTATGTGGTCGACGCTGGAGTCTCTGTGCCGTTGCCTGTTGGAGCGTGGGCCTTATGCCTCTGGAAGGCCGGCCCTTCTGGTGTAGCCCATCTCGTTGAAAGAACTGAGTAATTGTCTGCTATCAGCAAATTGGTGGTGTGGATCATCCATCTACATGATGTATTTGGAGGTTGTCTTCTACATGAAGATTATGGAGTACTTCAAAGACATTGGATGGAGCTTAACATAAGATTGCATCTTATGTTAACTATTCAGGTACATATTCTCTTTATGCACACACGCATAGTACAATAAATTGCACGATTTTTTAAAAATAAAAATCGTAAAAATCGCATTCGCGATTTAAATCGTTTTTAACGATTTTTATTCCTTTTTTTATATATATATATATTTTAAGGTTTCATATGGTAGATCTCTTTTTAAAATTAAAATTTGATCACTATGATACCTATGCTTGCTAATAGTCTATCATATATTACCACTTTGCTCTTTGGATAGAACTATTTTATTTTCTTGCCTATTAGAGATTTGACTAACTAATTTAAGTTAAAATCGATGCTCAAAGCCAAGTTCCTTCAATTGTGTATGTACGTTTTTTGGCATCAAATTAAGTCCCTGTCCAGTATGAATCTATACCAACCGCTGAATGACATTATAGAGTTTATGTGACTGCAATGTTATCATAAACTCTTTGTTGGCATCTCACATATGACTGAAGTACAACAACTAACAAGCATCCAGGTCTCATAAACTTTTCACTACTTTCACTATTGTCCAATATTGGAGTATATATGAGTTGAATAGGTATTGTGCATACTTAGGTACAAGAAAAAATGAAAATCTCTTGATGAATAAAAACCTCGATTTTTATTTTATATAGTTCAATGCTTTTGTTATCTTGAGGGATCCACTCTGGGTTGATGGTTCTAATCAAGATGGATTCGCCATGAGCTATTTGAGGTTCTTAGCATATGGCTAATTTTTAAAAATCTCTACGATTTAAACGATTTAAATCCGGATTTAAATCTACGATTTCAATCTCTACTTTGTACTATGCACACAGGTCCTACTTGGAGCTTATGGAGGCAGTGGCATCCATATCTGGAGGTGTCCTATTCGGCATACATAAAGGAGAATCGATACATGCGTGCTACATGCATCAGATGAGATGTTAGAGAAGGTGTTTCCATACGAGTATGAGGATTTCCGTTCAGCAACATGTTAGCATTCTATGCTAATTCTCTAAGTATGTGATCTTTCACAAACACATCTGATTTAGGGTCTTCCATAGCCTAAATTAAGATTAGGGTTTTCTGAATATCAGTTTCAAATTGATCTTTCCTCTTTCAGGCACTCATATGCACTCTTCTACAACCTATCAGGTCATACATCTCATACATATTCAGATTTCTGTCCCTACATCTGAACATTCTTGTAAATTTTGTACATACACTCTTCCATCTATTTCTATTCACAGAGTGGTTGAGATTTTGACTCCCACATTGTAAATTGACATTTGTATATATGATGGTGTGAGTAAGCAGTGGCTTACATAACACTTTGAACATGTTGTCTAATCTCTCTCTATCTTTGTCTCATCATTGTATGATTAAGTGTTGTATGTTCATGTTTGTCAATTTTGGAAGATGCTAGAATCTATGTTGTAGATCCTGGAAACCTGTGGGACTTGTGGAATTAGTTATGGGCCTACCTAATTTCCAACAAGCTATCTAGTGATATGCATCATTCTATCATCAGATATCAAAATCAGGAGAAAATTCAAACCCTAGTTTCTGCCCTAAATGATGGTATGCATATTTCTTAGGTTCTTGACTTACAAAACACAAAAAGCTAGGTTATATTATTAGTGGATGGCAAAAGCAGCTAATTCTAGTGATCAGAAAATAAAGCACTATTAAAAATAGCGATAGAATTTTAAATCCAACGAAAAGCAACTTTTTGCGATAATATTAATCCTATGATAGCAGTTTTTTTGATTTGCGATCGCTGTTCTTTTGAGATGGGGACCAAAGCTATATAAGAGACATCAAGGGAACCCTTTTGGACAATCAAGGAGTCACTTCTTGAGTTGATGTTGCTATAGTGTCAATTTTGGAGTTCTGAAGCTTTGGAGGCTAAGGAGAGGTGAAGAAGAGACTATTCTCTTGGAGCAAGGAGTCTTCTACAAGTTTGGAGCAGCTATCTTTTGTAAGTTAATCCTATATTCTGTTTTAGGGTTTCTGAACCCTAATTTCAGAATTAGGGTTTGTTGATTTTCAGATTTGTTGCACTATCTTGAGAGGTTAGGTTCACTCTGTTGCTCATATGCTTCGCACATACTCAGATTATAAGAGCATAATCTGAATTCTGTAGATCATCATCTTCTTGTCTATTCTTCCATGTAGTGAGTGCATCATCATATGGTTTAGTAGTACTCCCATTTTGTAATTTGGCCATCTACATTAGTGAGTAAACAATTTGCTTACGTTACTTATTCTTGTCTCAAATTTCTCTCTATCTCTCACTTATCATCTTGTATAATTAAGTGTGTATGCTCAAAAGTTGTTAGTATTGGAAGATCTTGGGGCCCCAAATTCCAACATGATCTCAAACAAGCTTTTGACATTAGAGGAGGTAGAAGCCATGTTTGATTCACATGTCTTGTGCGTAATCATTTGAGGAGACTATAGCGGAGAAATGAAGCTAAAAAAATGTTCAAAACTTGCAAAAATCAATTTATGAAATTTTTTGCAAAAAATTTCAAAAAACTCCAGCAAGCTATAATTTCATAAAAAACAACAAATTTGTTATTTTTCAACCACAAAACACATATATAGATGCAAAACCGACTCAATGGGTGCTTGCTTTCACAAAAACCCAAACTTTTGGAACAATATGACCTGTAAAATCAGAAAAATGACTTGGTGTAACAAGTATGCACTTCCTCAATCTTTGTACATGTTCTCCCACTTGAAATGAGAGAGAATTTCTGCAACAAAGGACTTATAGATGAAAACATGAGCATTGTGGATGCTGAAAATGACCCGTGGGGATACAAGAAGAACAATAGAAGAGATTCTGCCCGATGAAACTCTCTAAAAAACCCAAAATTCGCTTCAGCTTTGTTATGGGCTGAAGTAATCCTCCAAAAATAACACTTTTATCGTGAAAAAAGAAGGTTTTTCGCGATGAAATTATCCCGAATACAAGAAAAGCCCTTTAGTTTAATGTAGGCTAAAGTAGAAAAGCACTTTGAGCAACTTTGTCGCGATGGATCATCTCAAAGCTTTGATACCAGTTGAAAGAGTCAGCGGAGAGCTACATCGTGGTGTGCTCAGTTGCTCCAAATGCCAAGGCAGTGGGGCGTGAGGAGAGAGAAAGTAGAGAGAGAAACCTGCATAGAAATTTGGAGAAGAAGATGGAGAAGCTGAAGTTGAAGAAGTCCCAATCAAGTTATGAGAGATTTGGGACCAAGTCTTATTGATAAGTGACTTTTAGGTCGTTTGGGCATGTTCATACATGACCAATGACCAAAAGTCATAAAAATAATGTAAATGCCTATAACTCTCCAATTTGATGTCCAAAAAATAACAAAAATATGTTTCCAATATGGAGGGGTCGAAATATACAAAAGAAGAGTCCTTGGGGCCTTTATCCCCAACATTATGTAGTCTCCTTTCTTAAAGGGGCCCTACATAGTTTTGGGTGCCCTCAAGGTTGTCTACACAACAATCTCATAACCCCATCAACTAGACAATGCACTTTTGGGCATATTCTTCACTAAGAAACAGCAGGCTTAGGTTTCCTTGGCAGTTCATCCTCCAAACGCTCACACAAAGGTTTTCCTTGGGTTGCAAAGGATAAATGAAAGGGTTTGTTGGGTTGCAAGAAACCTTGATTGATTGTCCAACACCTTTAAGACACACATAAGTGGCTTAGGCTTCCATTGTAGTTCACCCTCCAATTGCTCACACAAAGGTTTTCCTTTGGGACAAAGAAAAGTCAAGCCTTCAGCTTTTCATCAGCCTCTACATCTTCAACTTCAGCCCTTCCATCTTCTCAATCGGATTTAGTCGATTGAGGAGATGACGACCTCTACACCTATTGACATCCATATACAACACCTTGAAAGATGTTAGCAAATCAACAAAAGGGTCAACCTTCCACTAGGGAAAACCCTATCTGTAGGTTAACAAATGGTCAGAAAGTATTCCCATTTTGGGAAATGGTAAAAGAATTTGGTAAAAAATTTTAGTACATATCCATGTAGAGCTCATTGAGAACTATCCAAACATCTATAACACACCCTCTATCAACATCGAATTGGAGGTCAAACAAACCCTAATTTCTGGTCAAAGTTGAAAAACACTTAGACACTTGTCATAATCCTATGTAATTTCAATGTATTGAGCTAATGATCAATGTCAATCCACACCATCACTTAAAAAAGCTCGCATAAAACCCCAAATTTTGTAATTAAGTCATTGGGGTTTTCAGAGCAGCTTTTATGAAATCAGATTTATGGAGCGCTATCGTGGGGTTTTTGCCTTATCTAGCATAAGCTATATAAATACCAAATTATTACCACTTGGGACATCACTTTTATCATCATACATGCTCTAGGAGTTCTTGGAGCTACCTTGTAGGTTTTCCTATTAGTAGGTAGTGAGTTTGGAACTTCTTTGCTCCTTTGCTTACATGCAACAGTCTCTCTCTTTGTCTCCACTCTCTCTTTTCCTAAATTATGTGTGAATTTAGAGTGTATCTTCCATTTATTTGCTACCCAATTGGTATTGGAGGAGTGTGAGTGTGTAGATGGCTGATCATGATGTGTGCAACATGCAAACTTGTGATGGATTAGTATTGTTAGAAATAGCAACTTTCACAAGGGAGATACAGTTATATCAGAAAATTCAGAATATGAGAAAGTCAAAGATGGTCAAATTTGGTCAACAGAATGGTAAAAAAATGATCAGATGCGCAAGACAAAGTAAATGCAGATTTGGAAAGTACGCTTCAAGAGCTATCCAACCATATACAACACTTGAATACTTGAAGGAGAAAACTCAAACCCTAATTTCTGGTCAAAGGGTCAAAATCAGATTATAAAAGCCAAAGTTTAATTGCCACATGCCATCATCCTATCAATTTAATCCAGTGGCTGAAATTAAATCACATAAATCATAAAAAAATATTAAAATAATAAGAAAAAGCATGGTTCAACTTGTTTTTTTTTTTTCCGAAATTCATGGAACTGTGTTTTTAAGTGCTTTTTTGGACAGCTTTTCATGTTGGGTCATAAGCTATATAGAGACAAGCTTGGGAACATTATGATCACTTACTACTTGGAGAGCTTGGTTAGAGCTTGGCTATGGAGGGACTACTCTTCACTTGGACGGTTGAAATTATGCTCTCTTTATCATTTTCAAGATGAGCAGCAGCTTATATGCACATTTATTCTTCAAGGGGATACCTCAGCTTTGGAGATTGTGGAGTTATGAGGAGCAGCTGCAGCATGGTCAACCATATTGTGATCCTAACGTTAACAACACAGGATACTAAAAAACGAGCTTCAGATATGCTTACATTATTTGTCTAGATATTAATTTCTCCTTTAGATCCACATGCATGAGCTTCCATAAAACTGTATCGTATGTTACATACATCAAAAGAAACATTTAAATCAAGCTCGCAGATATCAAAACAAAAATAATACAATGTGATCGACGTTCCAATAGTTATCTTATTCTTGTTTTTTTTTTTTGGCTTTTTAAGATTTGTAAATTGTAAGTACAGAAAGGTATCTGACATTGGTATGATTTGCAATATTTTCAATGT
>CM035443.1:75683413-75685913 GCA_020310875.1 Ceratopteris richardii
AGAACTCATTCTCCATAGTTGGTATGAGAGCAAACTTGGTGCTGAAGCTTCATCAACAGAGCTGGAGATAAAGAAAAGCAAAAGAGGAGCTATAAAACAAGGAGGAGCTTCACAAACGCAAGAGCAAAGGACTATAACTATTCGAGGGGCATATTCAACATCTAGAGAAAGTTAAGGATGGTTGGGAAGCTCTTGAAAGGATGCATTCAACAAATACCAAAGCTAGGAAACTTCAATCCATAGCTGAATATACTTCGAAGATTAAGGAGCTAAGCGATGCTTTAGCTTCTATTGGCACAACGGTTGAAGACGAAGATCTTGTGTGTTATACTCTCAATGGATTGAGAGAAGATGAAAGATGGAAGCATTTTATAACTTCCATTAACTTGAAAGATGCATATCCAGGTTTTGAACAACTAATCCCTCATCTTGTCACAGAAGAGCTTAGCTTCGGTGGTCCCAAACGAAAGGACAACCACAACCAAATGTTATATGCATGTCGAGGTAAAGGAAGAAACTCAAGAGGAGGCTCAAGAGGAAAAGGAAGATGTCGCAACCACTCCAACTACAATCAAAACAATTCGGAAGACAACAAGGATGCATCAAATGCCAACACACAAGGAAGAGGTCGAGGTAGAAGTAGAGGAAGAGGCCGAGGCTCCTACAATTCTCATAAAGGTATAACATGCAAGCACCTCAAGTGAAGGAAGCAAGGACACACTACTTGCAATGAGACATGAGTATAGAAGCTCTTGTGAAGATGACAAAAAATGGTACATTGATTCAGGTTGTAGTAACCATATGTCATGCCAAGGAAGTTTGTTCACTAATCTACAGGTACCAAGTGGAAAAGGATGTGTTGAAACAGGTTATGATACTCAACACATGATTGAACATATTGGAGATATAAGGCTTGGAGATACAAGTAGAGCAAAGGTACTATCTAATGTTCTTCATGTTCCTACAATTTCAAAGAACTTGATTTCAATAGGACAAATGGTAAGAAGGGTTATCATGTCATATTCAATGAGAATGGGTGCTTCAGAAAGAATCCAAAGAAGGGCTTCAAGGTCATTGCTCGAGGTAGAAGAGAAGGAAGGATGTTCACTTTGGATGTCCAACATCCACATGGAAAGGTCATAAACATTCAATGTGGGAACAAGAAGGTTTCAGAGTTGGACTTATGGCACAAAAGAATAGGACACATCAACCCAAAGTTTAAGGACATGAGCAAACCTGAAGTGGTAAGAGGTCTTCCAAAATTTAATGCATTGGACTACATGAGTTATGTGAAGCTTGTCAACTAGGAAAGCAAACGAGGAAGCCATTCAAGAGGAGCAATTATGTGGCTCCAAATGTCTTGGACTTGATACATACGGATGTATGGGGACCAACCCAAGAGGCATCAATGGCTGGTAATAGATTTTTTGTCACCTTCATTGATGATCACTCAAGAAAGGTATGGTTGTTTTGTATGAAGCAAAAATCAGAGGTGTTTTCTATATTCAAAAGATTCAAGGTTGAAGTTGAAAAAGAAACAGAAAGGTCTATCAAAACCTTAAGGTCTGATGGTGGAGGAGAATACTTCTCCAAAGAATTTTCAGATTCTCTATAAGAGAATGGGATCAAAAGGCAATTCACTTGTAGGTATACACCACAACAAAATGGAGTAGCTGAGAGGAAAAATAGGCAAATTGCTGAAATTGCAAGATGCATGCTCAACGAGATGAAGGTACCATTGTACTATTGGGCTGAAGCTACCACAACCGCCATTTACTTGATGAATAGGTGCCCAACGTCGGGAATACATCACTTGACTCCAGAAGAGGTATATTCCGGTAAGAAACTTGATCGTACACACCTCAAAGTGTTTGGATGTGTTTGCTTGTTCACATTCCACAAGAAGTTAGAACAAAGATGGAACCAAGATCAGAAAAATGCATTTTCATCGGCTACTCGACGGAGCAAAAAGGATACAAGTGTTACAACCCTAGAACAAAGGAATTAAAAGTCTCTCGAGATGTGGTCTTTGATGAACTAAGACCATGGTATGAAGATAAAGGAAAAGAAAAGATTCTTGAAGAAGATTGTGATGATTATGCATGAACAAATCAAAGAGAAGTTCAACAATCAAGCACAAAGCTTTCAGGTCCAGAGGCATCTACATCAAATGAAGAATGTTCAACATGGAGGGGGAGTCATTCTTTGTCTCCAAATTCAGCTCATAGTAGAGCCGAAGAAGCAAGTGCTACTCCAAACAGTGAGGTAGATGCGAGTGAAGAAGAATATGAAGAGGTAATCACTCCGATGGTAAAGCTAAATAGGTTAAAGAAGCAACTTTCTAAAGGCAATGAAAGAAGATCTTCAAGGACAAGGTATCCAACTCAAAGGTTGAGTTATGATAGTTTTATGGCGACACATTTTGCATACATGATGCAGGTTATCAAAGACAAAGATCCTGAGACATATGAAGAAGCTTGCACACAAAAGGAATGGAAGC